>BTHU01000016.1:77067112-77072112 GCA_036184795.1 Tokudaia tokunoshimensis
TGTCAGATCTCTTTACAGATGGTTTTGAGACACCATGTGGATTTGAACTCGGGACCTTTGGAAGAGCAGTCAGTGCTCTTAACCACTGAGCCATCTCTCCAGCCCCCAATTTATTTTATTTATTTATTTATTTGTAAAGGAGTAGTCTCGCCAGGCAGTGGTGGCGCACGCCTTTAATCCCAGCACTTGGGAGGCAGAGGCAGGCGGATTTCTGAGTTCGAGGCTAGCCTCGTCTACAGAGTGAGTTCTAGGACAGCCAGAGCTACACAGAGAAACCCTGTCTCGAAAAAAAAGAGAGAAAAAAAGAAAGTATAAATAAATAAATAAATAAAATAAAATAAAGGAGTAGTCTCAACCTATAGCCCTGGCTTGTCCTGGCAGTCCCTGTGCTGACCAGGCTGGCCCTTGGAATACTGGGCCTAAAGATGTATACCACCATCCCTAGCTAAAAATGTAATTTTAAAAATGGCTAGTGTCTGCCAGGGCCACATAGAGAAACCTTGTCTTGAAGAAAACAAAATGACCGGCAACATGCCTCCTTTGGTAAGGACACCTGCCACCAAGCCTGACAACCCAGGACTGACATGGCACAAGGAGAGAACTGACTCCCAGAAGTCTTCTGAGCTCCTGATAAAGGCAGTGCTGTGCACCCCCTCCCCCTACACAAACAAACACAACAAATGTAATGAATTCTAAAATGTAACACGGAGGAGGAGCAGCGTCCTAACTGGGATGAGTGTGAGTTGGATAACCGTTCAGTGTCTAAAGCCAGCTTATGTCAAGGATTTTTCCGAGGTCCTGGCTATCATACTGAACTTGTATATTGGACATAACATCAACTCCCACATGCCCAAATGGCGATCAAGTGGCCACAGCATGAATACAAATCAAATCTATGAGGCCTGTAGCCACTCCTTCTCCGAGTCTGTCTGTAATCACTTCAGGTGCTGTTACACCAGAAGTTTCCATTCACAGCATTGCCTGCCGCCCACTCATCTGCCACCCACTCGTCTGCCGCCCACTCATCTACCGCCCACTCCTCTGCCGCCCACTCATCTACCGCCCACTCCTCTGCCGCCCACTCATCTACCGCCCACTCCTCTGCCGCCCACTCATCTACCGCCCACTCCTCTGCCGCCCACTCATCTACCGCCCACTCCTCTGCCGCCCACTCATCTACCGCCCACTCCTCTGCCGCCCACTCATCTACCGCCCACTCCTCTGCCGCCCACTCATCTACCGCCCACTCCTCTGCCGCCCACTCATCTACCACCTATTGCTTCCTTGTTGCTCCATTCTTTTTTTTTTCTCCCAAGACAGGGTCTCTCTGTGTAGCCCTGGCTGTCCTACATCTCACTTTGTAGATTAGACTGGCCTTAAAGAGATCCCCCTGCCTCTGCCCGAGTGTTGAGACTAAAGGTATGTACCACCACTTCCTGGCTTTATTTTCAGTTTTGAGACAGAGTCTCACGCAACCCACTGGCCTCAAACTCACTATGTGGCTGAGGAGGACCTGGGCTTCTGATTTCCCTGCCCAGACCTCCCAAGTGCTAGAGCCGAACGCCAACCTGCCCAGCTGCTGCCTGAACTCACACTCAGTCTGACTACCTCTGGGCAAGTCTTGGCTGTCGAGGATTAGCTATGTGATTATGTAATTAGTTATTAGCCAGTTAGCCTCTCTCTGCCTTAGTTCTCTTCTCCATAAAGCCCATATATTCCCTCCATATGAGGTAATAAAGTATGAGAGTCAAGCATGGTAGCACACACCTGTGATGGTCCCCAAACTTGGAAGGCAGAGGCAGGATAATGACAAACTCTAGGACAGCCTGAGCTACATAGTAAGAACTTTTTTTTAATCTTAAAAAAAAAAGCCCGCCGGGCGGTGGTGGCGCACACCTTTAATCCCAGCACTTGGGAGGCAGAGGCAGGAGGATTTCTGAGTTCGAGGCCAGCCTGGTCTACAAAGTGAGTTCCAGGACAGCCAGGGCTACACAGAGAAACCCTGTCTCGAAAAACAAACAAACAAAAAAGCCCAATGTAGTGGTACATACCTTTAATCTCAACACTCAGGGGGCTGAAGCAGACAGATCTCTGTGAGTTCAAGGCCAGCCTAGTCTACATAGTGAGTTTCAGGACACCCAGGGCTACATAGAGAAACCTTGCCTCCAAAACAAATTATATATATATATATATACACACACACATACACACACACACTTTAGTGCTGAGATGCAGCTTAGTTGGTGAGTTCTTCCTTAGCATGCATGATGCCCTAGGTTTGATTCCCCAGTGCCTCATGAACTGGGATTGGTAGAACATGTAACTGCCTGTAATTGTAAGACTCAGGAGAAAGAGACAGGAAGGTCAGAAATTTAAGGTCATTCTCCAATTTATTAAGTTTGAAGCCAGCCTGGGGTACATAAGGCTCTGTCTCAAAACAACAAAATAAAACAAAGAACGTACTGTGGGCTAGATTAGCCTGAAAAATAAGATAATGTCCCCAAAGGCCACCAAAACGGTGTCTGGCTGAGGACAGATATAGTTTAACCATTTGCTATAAGGTTGGGCAGTGGTGGCACACCATCCCAACACTCAAGAGGCAGGGACAGATGGCTCTCTATGGGTTCCAGACTAGCCTGGTCTACATAATGAGTTCCAAGACAGCTAAGGCTATACAGAGAAACCCTGTCTTTAAAAACCAAAAATAAAAAAGGAAAAGACAAGAGTTTACTCTGCTTCTCAGCGCGATCATCATTATGCCTACATGTATGAATGCCCTTCTGCCTATAAAGGGTTAGATACTAGTGACCTCCCTGACGATAGTCACCCAGTAAGATGACAAGGTATCCAAGCTCATAGATGAGTCACGGAGTTCTCTGCGGAGCATAGGTTTCTCTGCCTCAGATTGCCTGGCTGGCTGAAAGTCGCAGTTTACAGAAAAGAAGATGAACAGCCTCAGTGAACCCAGGAACTAGAAATAGTTTCTTCTGGCCGGGCCGTTGTGGCGCACGCCTTTAATCCCAGCACTCGGGAGGCAGAGGCAGGCGGATTTCTGAGTTCGAGGCCAGCCTCGAACTGTGGTCATGAACTACAGAGTGAGTTCCAGGAAAGTCAGGGCTACACAGAGAAACCCTGTCTCGGAAAACCAAAATAAATAAATAAATAAATAAATAAATAGTTTCTTCTGAATGGGCGTGGCTTTCCTGTCATCATTAAGGCAATGAACAGGAGCTGGAGATCGGAGACTATCCTTATTGGGACTATAGCTCACAAAGACAATTGTCCAGCCTTGAAGTGGATTCTGTGTGTGAGCCTAGGTCTGGCTTTAAACTCCTGGTCTTCCAGCCGAGAAGCCATGAATGCCTGGGTTATAGGCACAAGTCACTGCTCCCGGCTCAGATCACTACTTCTTTGTATTATTACCATATTTGGGTGTTTATATGTTTGTCTAGGTATTATATATTTGGGTGTTGTGTGTATACCATGTATGTCTCCTGTATCCAGAGTCCAGAAGTGGGTGTTGGAGCCTATAGAGCTAGAGCCAATTGTGAGCCATCTTGTGGGTGCTGGGATTCGAACCCAGGTCCTCTAGAAAAGCAGTTAGTGCTTTAAACAGCTGAGCCACTGCTCCAGCCCCCTTCGCCCATTAATTCCCAAGGAAGTTGTAATAACCTGCTTCCCCCCAGCCTCTTAAGAATGTCAAAGGCTCCCTCTGCTGGACAACCTCTCAGGCTTGGGCTGGGCCCCAGAGCCTGACAAATCTAGGTTCAGTAAAGTGGGTGGATTGCCCTTTAAGAGGCAGTACCTAGCTTCTGGTTGCCATGGAGACTACTAGCCACAGACTGACTAGCCTCAATAGCATGTCTTCCAAAGTTTCCCCCCCAGGTGGGGAATGGGCTGCTGGTCTGTGGATGGAGGAAAAATGGGTTATTTGTCCCTTAGACACCCACCAAAGTGTGGTCTTAGTAAATTTAACTTTTGGAGATGGGGATCAGAACCAGGTGTCCCTGCCTACTCCACCCTTTTCCCTAGGGTCTGACATATTAGCGTTTCCTTCCTCTTGTAGTTTCCAAAGCCAAGGACCACCACCACTTAGGCCAGCAGCAGCAGCAACAGCAGCAGGAACAGTCATTCCCAGAAGCCAATGCCGAAGCCATCAGCTTCCTCAACTCCTTCCGTGAGCCAGATGGTGGGGTGGGTGTGGGGAGGAGAGGTACGAGTCTGGGGACAAAGGAAGAGAGGAGGCCTGGGCAGGCCCTGTCTCTCTCTCTCTCTCTCTCTACCTGATCCTCTTGAGATTCAGAAAAGACCTGATACCTATTTGCTAGTGTACATGGAGGGACAGGCCCATGGGGGAATCTTCACCAGTTGGCACCCAGTGATGACAAGGAGGAGTGGCAAGGCCGGCTAGGAGATGGGAGACATGACAAGGGGCGAGAGGATGGCGTGGGGTCTAGAGGCTGGGCCTGGAGAGAGCGTCTCTGCACCACACAGGGTTGGAGGATATGCTTCTGTTCTTCCCGGAGACTCTGGCCATCCTCTCAGACACAGGGGAACCTCAAGGAGAGCTGACCATTGAGGTGCAGAAGGGGAAGTACAAGGACGACCTGGGGATCCTGACCCACTGCCTACTGGTGCACGCCTCTAGCCGCGGCTTCCTAGACAAATTACTGTGTGGAAGCTCCCTGCTAGGTAGAGCTCTACGTTGCTGGCAGTCCCTCGAATCTTCCTTCCATGGCCCCCATTCCAACCCACAGGTCCTTAATCAGGACCTGCCCCTTGACTTACCTGGGAGACCGGTAAAACCTGGGGGAGGGAGAGGAGAAGAGGGAGGGGAAAAGGGGAGAGGAAGGGGGAGGGGAGGGGGAGGGGAGGTCGTTCCCAGTCACATACCCAGGACGAGAACAGTGCTAAACCCCACCCCCACCCCTGTTATTTTCCCATGGCCACATTGCACTAGCCTGGGCTAGCCCCTTCCCTAGGGTCCATCCTGTGACATC